>OY292456.1:17792500-17805000 GCA_958496255.1 Camptogramma bilineatum
TGCCGCCTCTGCCGCCCCTGACGCCACCCCTTCCGGCCCATCCCAGGCGACCGGCAAGGGAAAGGGGAAGGGGAAAGGGAAGAAGTCGGCTCCCAAGGCCGCTACCGCTGCCTCCGCAGCCAAAAGGGCACCCGCTGGTGGGAAGAAGCCTCTGGTTCCTCCCAAGACTGCGGCCGTCGTGGTGACGCTCACCGCGGAGGCTGCGAAGCAGGGCGAGACGTACGAGTCCGTCCTCAAGCGGGCTCGTACCAACGCCGATCCCACCCAACTCGGGATCGGAGCGGTCACGTGCCGCCGGACCCAGGCCGGGGCTCGAATCTTCGAGTTCCCCGGGGCCCAGGGCGGCGCCAACGCGGACCTCTTCGCAACCAAATTACGAGAGGTCATCGCGGACGCGGCTAAGGTCGTCAGGCCCGTTAGGTCTGCGGCCTTGGAGGTGACCGACCTCGACGACTCGGTCACTAAAGAGGAGGTGGTGACGGCGATCGCTGCCATAGGAGGCTGCGATGTAGCAGCGGTGCAGGGTCGGGACATAAGGCCCGGCCGCGGTGGCATGGGCACTATCCGCCTTGAGTGCCCAATCGCCGCAGCCAAAGCCGTCCTCGCGAAGGGACGGCTTCAAGTAGGATTTAGCTCCTGCAGAGTGCGGGCACTTGAAGAACAGCCTATGCGCTGCTTCAAGTGCTTCGGAATCGGGCACACGCGGGCCCTCTGTCCGTCCAAAGTGGATAGGACGGACAGCTGCTACCGCTGCGGCAAAGACGGGCACAAGTCCGCCTCCTGCAAGGCCGCCACGCCACGCTGCGCAGTGTGCGCAGCCAGCGGCCGCCCAGCGGGGCACGTAATGAAGGGGAAGAATTGTAATCCTCCCCTTAAGAAGGGCAAAGCGCAGGCACCGACCCCGCCTGCCGCTGCGACCGCCGCCCCCGAAGCGGGAACCTCGGCGGCTGATGAGGGGGGTGCGATGTCAGATTGATGGATAGGGTCGAGCATCGCATCCTCCAGGCGAACACCAACCACTGTAAAGCAGCCCAGGACCTGCTGTTGCAGGCCATGGCTGAGTGGTTGGTGGACGTTGTTGTTGTCTCCGAGCCGTACTCGGTCCCCGGCCGCTGGCTGGCAGATCGGGACGGCTTGGTGGCACTGGTGTCAAAGTCTTCCACAGACTGCCCTCCCCTCTCGCTCTTAGAGAGGGGACCGGGATATGTGGCCGCTGCGTGGGGAGAAATAGCCCTGGTGGGCGTTTATTTCTCCCCAAACCGCCCTCTCCAGGACTTCGAGGACTTTCTAGAAGTCCTCACCGCAGTCATCGGTAGGGCGGCGCCTCGCCAGGTCGCCGTTTTAGGCGATCTCAACGCCAAGTCGGTGGCTTGGGGCAACCCGGCCGCCTCCTGCAACCCCCGGGGACGTGCCGTTGAACTTTGGGCGGCCACGTCCGGTGTGTCCCTCCTCAACAGAGGGACAGTTCAGACATGCGTGCGGCGATGGGGAGGGTCAGTGGTGGACGTCTCGTTCGCCACCCCCATCTTGGCCGCCCGCGTCGTAAACTGGCGGGTTGAGATGATGGAGACATTGTCGGACCACCGATATGTGCGGTTCGACATCTCCACCCAAAGCCCCCGGAGAACGGCCTCCTCGGGCCAATCTCCTTTTCTGCGGTGGGCCCTTACCCGCCTCGACCGTGAGGCGGCCAAGGAGGCGGCGTTTGTCCAGGACTGGCTCACGCCTCCTGTCGAAGTCCTGGACGTGGACTCCGCAGCGGTTCAACTTAGGAGGTCCCTGACCGAGGTGTGCAACTGCAGCATGCCTCGGTCTCGCCGCCCGCCTCCCCGACGCGCCGTCTATTGGTGGTCGGAGAGACTATCAGAGCTCCGGGCCGCATGCGTAGCGGCAAGGCGGGAGTACGCGCGGAGTCGACGGCGCAGCCGGCGAGACCCCGAAGCCGAGGACCTGCTCTACGCCGCTTACGTAGAGGCAAAGCGGGTCCTCAAGTCGGAAATGGGCGCTGCCGATGACGCGGCGCGAGCCGAGATGCTTGAAAGTCTCGACAGGGATCCGTACGGGAGGCCATACAAGGCGGCACGGAACAAACTGCGCCCCTTCGGTCCCCCGCTGACGGAGTCCCTCGAGCCGGCACTGCTGGATGGGGTGGTCCGGTCCCTGTTTCCATCCGGGACCAACTTCACCCCACCAGTGATGGACCCTCCGGGGAGGGCGGCTCCGCCGGAGGAGGAGGTACCTCCGGTCACGGCGGAGGAGCTTGCCGCGGAGACTCTCCGTCTCCGTGCCAAGAAGACGGCCCCAGGGCCGGACGGCGTTCCCGCGCGGGTGGTGGCCATCGCCACTACCCAGATGGAAGGGAGGTTTCGGGACCTCTTCGGCGCGTGTCTTGCGTCGGGGAGGTTTCCGAAATCATGGAAGGAGGGGCAGCTATGCCTCCTTCGAAAGGAGGGACGCCCGGTGGACTCCCCCTCGGCATACCGGCCCATCGTTCTGCTCGATGAGGTCGGTAAATTGTTCGAGGGGATCATCGCCAGCCGTCTTAATGGCTTTTTGCTGGAAGTGGGGCCGAACCTGTCGGACGCTCAATTCGGTTTTCGAAGGGGGCGTTCGACGGTCGATGCGCTGGCCCGACTCAAGGGCCAAGTAAGGGAGGCAATGGAAGTGGGGGATGGGGTTCTGGCTGTGTCATTCGACATAGCCAACGCCTTCAACTCCGTCCCCCACTTGACAATACTGGAGGCGCTTCGCTACCATGGAGTGCCTCAATACCTGCGGAGCCTCCTGGCCAGCTACCTTGAGGACCGAGCGGTCCTTCTCGTGGACAAGGTGGGCCAGCTTCGGCGATACAGCGCGGAGTCCGGTGTTCCACAGGGGTCTGTCCTAGGGCCACTCCTGTGGAACATCGGCTTCGATTGGCTCCTGCGGGGAGCTCTCCTCCGTGGCACGAGTGTCATATGCTACGCGGATGACACTCTCCTCACTGCCCGGGGGAAGGACTTCAGGGAGGCGGCGAGCCTGGCCTCGGCTGGAGGATCTTTGGTCGCGGGAAGGATCCGCCGGCTTGGATTGAGGGTGGCGCTGCACAAGACCGAGGCCGTGTTCTTCCATGGACCTCGGCAGCGCATCCCCACCGACGCCCACATCTTCGTGGAGGGCGTCAGGGTCGAGCTCAAGACCCAGATGAAATATCTGGGTCTAATGCTCGACAGCAGGTGGCGCTTCGGCCCGCACTTCAGCGGTTTGTCGGAGCGCCTGTTGAAAGTCGCGGGTGCGCTATCATGGCTCCTCCCGAACCTGGGGGGGCCCAAAGCGCGATGCCGGCAGCTGTATGCCGGCATCTTGAAAAGCATGGCCCTCTATGGGGCGCCCATCTGGGCAGACTCTCTCCAAAGGAGGGAGAATGCCGCCGCGATCCGAAGGCCACAAAGGGCCATCGCGCAGCGGGTGGCGAGGGCCTACCGCTCGGTAGGCTTCGCGGTGGCGTGCGCTCTTGCGGGCACTCCTCCTTGGGAGCTCGAGGCATGGGTGCTCGCTAGAGTATACGAGTGGACAGCAGGGCGTAGGGCGCTCGGGGAGCGCTTCGCCCCGGAAGAGCGGGAGGCCGTCCGACGACAGGCGAGGGACGCCATCGTCCTCCATTGGACAGAGGACCTCGCCTCAGCCGTGTTCGGCCGCCGGACGCTGGACGCACTCGGGCCGGTCCTACGAGACTGGCTCGAACGGCCCCACGGCTTCCTATCGTTTCGTCTGGTGCAGGTATTATCCGGACATGGATGCTTCGGATCGTACCTGCACCGAATCGGGAGGGAGGAGAACCCGTCGTGTCACGAGTGTGGTGCGGCGGAGGATACGGCGCAGCACACCCTCGAGGCGTGCCCGACGTGGTCAGAGCCGCGCCGCGGCTTGGTAGCGGTAGTCGGGCCAGACCTCTCGCTGCCCAGCGTGGTCAACTCCATGCTGAACAGCGAGGAGGCATGGGCAGCGGTCGCCTCCTTCTGTGAGGACGTGATGTCTGAAAAGGAGGCGGCGGAGCGCGCGCGGGAGGAGGACCCTCTTGCGGCGCCGCTGCGTAGGCGAAGAAGGGGCAGGAGAAGACGACGACGGTTATAGTCGTCTCCTCTCCCCATGGTGGTGAATAGCGGGAGACAGGCGCGGGGGCGCCCTCTCCCGCATTGCACATATTCACCACCCCGTCGGGCGAGAATCGCCGAGCACTCGCAGCCCCTCCATGCAGGGAGGGGCGTGCAGGCCCCGCTGTAAAGGCGGGCGGTCGTCGGCGGGGGACTGGATGTAAAGGCTCTGCCGGATTCCCAGTCCTCCTCCACATAGACGATGCGGGAGTGCCGCTGGGTCGTTTAGTGGGTATACCGGTCCTCTCTGGGCCGGGGAGTCCCACATACCCCCCCCATCCCCCAATAGGGGGGCATGCGTAATGCATTTTTCCCAGCGCAAAAAAAAAAAAAAAAAAAAAAAAAAAAAAGGTTAGGTTAGGTTAGGTTAGGTTAGGTTGGTCGGGTCCTGGGTTTGTCCATTAATAGTTGGTTTTGCCTAGCTCCGGTTTTGGACAAACTCAGGGCCGTCCTTACGCCGCAGGGGTTCGCGGGTAAGGAGGCGTTTGGTCTTGGGGGAGAGCGCAACAGTCGTGATGATCCCCAAGGCAAGTCTGTGGTTACTTCCTTCACGAGGTGCCGCCTGTTATTGGTCTATTTCCTTCAGAAATAGACGCAACAGAAACCACAGGCGCCGGCATCGTCCTTTTCAGGACGTGTCGGTGGGGTAGGAACGGGAGGGTTGGGTTTGGGTGTGGTTCTGGCCACAGGGGGGGAAATAGGGGATATAGGGGTTGTTGGATCGGGGGGGGGTGTTGGTTGTTTGGGTCGGGCGTGTCGCCGTTGTTGGGAGGGGTTGTTTGAAGAGGGAGGCTTCTCCGAGTCTGCTTGCAGAGGAGGAGGAAGCTGTTTGTTGTTGTGTTGGGCGAGACGGCACTAACCCTGCCGTCTGGGAAGGTTTCGCCGCCTTTCCGACCGGTTCTGTGCTGCCACTTCAGCGACCTCTTGTCGGGCGTCAAGGGGTATGTTGTGGCAGTGCAGACCGAGGGGGCTTGCCTTAGTTGGCCGGTCACAGAGAAGGAAAACTCGACATAAAACCCAGCGGATACCAGGGGACCTCCGTTTGTATATACCCTTCCGCGGCCACAAGGGCTCTGGCCGCGGTGACCGAGTATTTCCCTACTACTCGTGGGTACAATTATGAATATTGAACAATTTAAAAAAACAAAGAAAGTTGGTGGTGGTCGTAAGGACCAAGGAGAAGAGGAGAGAGGTGTAAGTGCGGTTGTGCGCACATACTCCAGGAAACCGAAGGGAGGAAGTGACTTGGCATTGGTGGGTTCGCTCGATTTATCGAACGAGAGCTTCTCCGATGCCGAGTCCATGATCAGTGTGTCGAGCGCATGCAGTGTGGCGCTGGAGACTCTGCCTGACAGGCTTTGGAAGACGAAGCCCGGTAAGCGGCGGCATGAGGACGGAAGTGGCTCGGAGCCTGTCTCGACTGATGACGAGGCCACACCGACCACATCAGTCGTGCTGACCGCTAAGAGGGGAAGAGGTCGCCCTCCTACAACGGGTGCGTATGTTGGTCTAGCAAAAGCTCAGGCAGACCTAAATGCCTTACGTAGAGAGGAGGCGCAAAGAAAAGTGGAAGAGGACGTTGCCGCTCAGCTGGCTAGCCACAAGGCAAAACGACCAGTGGCTCCGTCATTGCGGAAGGAGGAAAACAGCGGGCTAGCGTCGGATTTGGTTAAGCAGGTAGACGATGCTGCTGATTTGATCATCACTATAGCTGCCAAATCGGGTCACCTGAAAGGAACCTTCACGAAGGCTCTGAAGGAGTGCGCAAACTCTATTAAGGGAGCAGTAGAGGAATTGCACGCCACAAAGACAACAGAAGAAGTTGCGAAGCTCCAAGCCGATAACGCTCGGCTTCGGTCAGAAATGGTGGAGCTTCGCAAAGAATTAATGGAGTTAAGAGCAAAGCTGGTGGATGCTGATGAGCCGCCACTGGCTGCGAGGAAGCCTAATTCGACGGCAAACCTGCATTCCTCTATGCCTAAAGAGGGGAATAACATGCAGCAAGAAGAGCTGATACGTTCAATTATGCTGCAGGTCGGGGGTATGTTGAACGCTCGCTTTGAAGGAATGGAGGAGAGACTCCTACCAGAGAAGCGGACTCGTCCCCCTCTAGCAGCAGACAGACGTAAGGAAGCTGCTGTTGAGCCTGCTGCAGAGGCTGAACATCCGGCCCCGCAGCCTGCAGCAAGCAAGAAAGGAAAGAAGAAGAAGCAGTCTAGTGCTGCTAAAGAAGCTGCAGGGTCCTCCCAGACGCAAGCCGACAATGCGGTGCCAGCGGCGGAAAACCCAAATGAGGGATGGTCTAAAGTGACCAAAAAAGGCAAAAAGAAAGCCAAAACAAAGCCGACAACGAAACCAACGGGCCCCAAAACGAGTGCAAAGAGCACTAAACCTCCTAGCCGCTCGGCCCCGGTGAAGTTGCGCCCCCCTCGAACTGCAGCGGTAGTTATTACCCTGCAGCCAGGAGCTGAAGAAAAGGGAGCGACCTACGCTAAGATCTTGGCAGACGCCAAAGATAAGGTGGACCTGAGCAGTTGTGGCATCAACAGCTTGCGGTTCCGCAAGGCCGCTACGGGTGCTCGCATTTTGGAAGTTTCTGCAGGAGGGAATAGTGGAGAGAAGGCGGATTCTCTGGCAGCAAAGCTCGTTGAAGCTTTGGATGGAGATCTAGCAAGAGTGTCAAGACCCATAAAGTGCACCGATTTGAGGATATCCGGTCTTGACGACTCCATATCCAAAGAGGACATTGCAAACGCTGTTTCCCAGAGAGGCTCCTGCTCAAAAGATAATGTCAAAGTTGGGGAAATAAGGCTCACCCACCAAGGCTCCGGAGTGGTCTTGGTAAGCTGCCCTGTTGCTGCAGCAAAAACGTTAGGCAAGGAAGGCCGTCTTCTTGTTGGCTGGGTCTCGGCGAAGATAGATCTGCTGCAGCCCAAACCATTAAGATGTTTCCGTTGCCTACATACTGGGCACGTGAGAGCCCAATGCACGGAAGAGATTGACCGCAGCGAGGTCTGTTACCGCTGTGGTCAGTCTGGCCACAAGGCTGCGGCGTGTTCAGCAGCACCAAAGTGCGCGATATGTGCGGCCGCAAATCGACCATCAGCACACAGGCTGGGGAGCAGGGCATGTGCCCCTCCAAAGTCAAAACGAGGAAAAGCCAAGAGCTCGGGCCGAGAGCCGGGATCTGCTAGCGCCTCCTCCCCACAAACGGAGGAAATGAGGGAGCGGATGGAAACGGGATAGGATGGCCCTGCGCTTCCTTCAAGCGAATGTCAACCACTCCGCCAGTGCTCAGGATCTTATGACCCAGAGCATGGCGGAGTGGTTGATAAACGTTGCGGTGGTATCAGAGCCCTACTGCATCCCTCCTTCAGATAACTGGGTGGGGGATAATGACGGGCTCGTTTGCATTCATTTGCATGGCGGAGGATTCAACAAAGTTATTAAGGGTCGAGGGTGCGTTGCAGGCCTCGTCGAAGGAATAATGGTGGTGGCCGTGTACTTCTCGCCCAACAGAGTGCTTGCTGAATTTGAAAGGTTCCTTGTTGAAGTCGGCGCTCTTGTTGGGCAATGCCGGCCTTACCCGGTACTTGTGCTCGGGGACCTCAATGCAAAATCTACGGCTTGGGGTTCTCCGTTCACAAATCCAAAAGGTGAAGAGTTAGAGGAGTGGGTGCTGACCAGTGGGCTTTCCATTATTAACCGTGGCTCTGTCAGTACATGCGTGCGGCCGCAAGGTGAGTCCGTTGTGGATGTCACCTTTGCGAGCCCTTCCTTGGCGCAGCGAATAGCCGATTGGAGAGTCCTGACGGAGGTCGAAAATCTTTCTGACCACCGATATATCAGATTCGAGGTCTCTCGCCTGCTTCCCAGCCATGATGGACCTGGTAGAATTAATGTAGGTCAGAATACTCCACGGTGGGCTATAAAGAAACTGGACCGAGAGCTGCTAGCAGAAGCGTCTATTGTTCAAGCTTGGATGTCGGCCCCCTCCAGCTTGGAAGATATAGAGGTCCAGACTGAGGTAAACTGGTTTACTGACGCTATGGTGCAAGTGTGCGATGCGGCAATGCCCAGAGTTAGGCCATATGCGCCAAGGCGTCAGGTTTACTGGTGGTCCGCGGAGCTCGCCGAGTCTCGCATTGCGTGTGTCACTGCAAGACGCGAGCACACTAGATACCGGAGAAGACGAGTACGAGACAGAAATCACGAGGCACTGCTATATGAAGCATATAGAACGGCCAAGCAAACCCTGCAAATAAACATTGCAGAGGCCAAATGTTCATCTCGGGACGAGCTATTGGAGTCCTTAAATCGTGATCCATGGGGCCGCCCGTACAGGCTTGTAAGGGGGAAACTTCGTCCCTGGGCGCCTCCGTTGACACAAACTCTAGAACCCAGATTTTTGGACAGCGTGGTGTCGACTTTGTTCCCTACGAGGGATGAACACGTGGCTCCGGTAATGTCAGTGCCAAATGAAGGGAGTGACTCAGAAGCTTCAGTGCCCGAGGTTAATGAGGTTGAAATGAGGATGGCGGTATTACGACTGAAAGCCAAAAATACTACTCCGGGCCCTGACGGCATTCCTGGCCGAGCGATAGGCTTAGCAATGAAAGCTCTGGGCCTACGCCTACAAAATCTTTTTAGTGCTTGTCTGAAGCAGAGTCGGTTTCCAGTAAAATGGAAGACGGGAAGACTGGTGCTTCTCAAAAAGGATGGTCGCCCAGCAGAGTCACCTTCAGCGTTTCGTCCCATCGTCCTGCTGGATGATTTGGGCAAGCTCCTGGAGCGCATAATCGCCGATCGCCTCATAGGTCATTTGAACAGTGTTGGGCCTAACCTCAACGAAAACCAATTTGGCTTCCGTAGGGGGCGGTCGACGATTAGTGCAATCTTGCGAGTAAAGGCGGCTACGGAAGAGGCAGTGTCCCGGGGTGAGGTTGTTTTGGCGGTGTCCTTAGACATCGCCAACGCTTTCAACACCTTGCCCTGGAGCTGCATCAGAGAGGCACTGAAATACCATGAAGTGCCTCCCTACCTCCGACATATAGTTGAGGACTACCTGAGTCAACGCTTCATTTCGTTTGAAAATCAGGAAGGATGGAGTCAGCACCAGATGACGTGTGGAGTTCCGCAAGGCTCAGTCCTTGGACCGCTGCTATGGAACATAGGCTTTGATTGGGTGTTGCGCGGTGCTAATCTCTGGGGGGTAGCAGTTACCTGTTATGCGGACGACACGCTTGTAACTGCTAGAGCAAAATCATACCGCGAAGCATCAATACTAGCAACTGCAGGTGTAGCCCAGGTGGTGGAGCGCATCAGGCGTCTTGGGCTTGAGGTGGCGCTCAACAAATCTGAAGCGCTCTGCTTCCACGGGCCCCGGAAGAAGCCTCCAGCGGGAGCGCATATTGTGGTGGGTGGAGTCCGCATCGGTGTCGAGTCGACGATGAAGTATCTAGGAATCGTCCTTGACAGCCGATGGGACTTCAATGCCCACTTCAGTAGACTGGTGCCAAAGCTGACCAAGACTGCGGTCGCCTTAGGCGGATTACTGCCAAATTTGAAAGGTGCAACAGTGGGCTGCCGGAGACTGTACCTGGGGGTGGTACGATCCATGGCCACTTATGGAGCTCCTGTGTGGGCCGACACCCTTAGCAGCCAGAATATCGCTCTATTGCGAGGTCCGCAGAGAGCGATGGCGCTAAGGGTGATAAGGGGATACCGCACAGTCTCCTGTGAGGCGGCATGTGTTTTGGCAGGTTCCATACCCTGGGACCTTGATGCCAGAGGCCTTTCTTCGGTCTTTCATTGGAAGGAGCAACAGATTGCAGGTGGTCAACGACCAGCACTGCGCGAAGTAGAGGGAAAGCGACTCGAGTGTCATGAAATCCTCCTAGAGGAATGGCTCCGGCGATTAGCTCAGCCTAGTGCCGGTATAAGGACGATAGAGGCTATCCGTCCAATACTCAAAGAGTGGGTCGAAAGGGAGCACGGATCTATGACCTTCCGATTGACACAGGTACTCTCGGGACACGGTTGTTTCTCGAAGTACCTGTGTCGAATTGGTAGAGAACCGTCTACTCAGTGCCACCATTGTACTGAAGTGGTGGATACGGCACAGCACACACTGGAAGTATGCCCAGGGTGGGCCAACCAACGACAAGAGCTTGTCCAAGTAGCGGGCAATGACCTCTCACTGCCATCTCTGGTAAAAGCCATGGTAGGAAGTGATGAGTGTTGGAAAGCGGCAATAACCTTCTGCGAAAACGTACTTTCGCAGAAAGAAGATGCGGAAAGGGAGCGTGAGGCTCTGGCCACTAATCCCATCCGCAGTCGGAGAGTGGGGCGTCGGAGGAGGAGGTTCCTCCAGGATCTCCGTCCCCCATAACAAAGGCCGTGACGGTGGCACCGGGGGGTGCCGCCGTCCTCGTATGGCCTAGAGGTGGCGCGCGTGGAGGTTCCGCGCGCCCCTCTCTCTCCGCGAGAGACGTGGTGGGAGGCAGTTGCCTCACCAGTCAGAGGGGGGCTCTTTTAAGAGCCCACGCCGTCGGGGCCGTGGAAGAGTGCGAAAGCGTGCCCATAGCCCCGACACCAAGGCAACCTCGAGGGAACCCCGTCAGGTTTTAGTGGGTATGCCCCCATTCTGGGGGTGACTCCCACATAACCCCCCGCTCCCCCCCGGGGGCGAGGGGTATCCATAAAGGATTTCCTGACGTAAAAAAAAAAAAAAAAAAAAAAAAAAAAAAAAAAAAAGGTTAGGTTAGGTTAGGTTAGGTTAGGTTAGGTTAGGTTAGGTTGGGCGGGTCCTGGGTTTGTCCATTAATAGTTGGTTTTGCCTAGCTCCGGTTTTGGACAAACTCAGGGCCGTCCTTACGCCGCAGGGGTTCGCGGGTAAGGAGGCGTTTGGTCTTGGGGGAGAGCGCAACAGTCGTGATGATCCCCAAGGCAAGTCTGTGGTTACTTCCTTCACGAGGTGCCGCCTGTTATTGGTCTATTTCCTTCAGAAATAGACGCAACAGAAACCACAGGCGCCGACATCGTCCTTTTCAGGACGTGTCGGTGGGATAGGCTTGGGAGGAGGGGTTTTGTCGGGTTGTGGTCTTACTGGTCTATTTACTTAAATAGACTCAGTTAAGGCCACAGGGGGGGAGGGAAAGGGGGTTGGCTGGGGTTGTTTGGGGGGGTTGGGGGGGTCGGGGGCGGGTTTTTGGAATGGGGGGGTGATGGTTGTTGGGTCGGGCATGAGCCGTTGCTGGGGGGGGGTTTTAAAGAGGGAAAGCTCCCCCGAGTATGCCTGGCAGAAAGGGGGATGCTGTCTTGAGGAAGAAAACCTCGGTAAAAAATTGACGCTGCGGGCAGGTACAGCGGAGGTGTCGCTGGTAAACCCTTCCCGCAGCTGGCGTATCTCGTTATCCCACACTGAGTATGGGCTCTAGTAGGGGCCCTGTTTACCGGGGCCCTAGTGGGACCGAGGGCCTAGGCTGGTGTTGCCCGGGCCGCGAGGAAGAAAACCTCAATAAAAATTGATGCTGCGGGCAGGTATTGCGGAGGTGTACGCTCGTAAACCCTTCCCGCAGCGGTGGTGTGGCCGCGGCGGTGGCACCGGGGGGTGTAACCGTCCGCGTATGGCCCCCATGAGGTGGGGCGCGTGCTGAGGTTCTGCGCGCCCCCCCTCTCCTCTCACGGAGAGGATGTGGCGGGACGTTTTAACGTCAACCGAGAGGGGGCCCTTTTCAGGGCCAACGCCGTCGGGGCCGTGGAAGAATGCGAAAGCGTACCCATAGCCCCGGCACTATGGCGTAAGAGGGAACCCCCCAGACTTTTTAGTGGGTATGCCGCCACTCTGGCGGAGACTCCCACATAACCACTCCGCTCCCCCCGGGGCGGGTGGTATCCATAAAGGATTTTTACTGGGTTAAAAAAAAAAAAAAAAAAAAAAAAAAAAGGTTAGGTTAGGTTAGGTTAGGTTAGGTTAGGTTAGGTTAGGTTAGGTTAGGTTAGGTTAGGTTAGGTTAGGTTAGGTTAGGTTAGGTTAGGTTAGGTTAGGTTAGGTTAGGTTAGGTTAGGTTAGGTTAGGTTAGGTTAGGTTAGGTTAGGTTAGGTTAGGTTAGGTTAGGTTAGGTTTAGGTTAGGTTAGGTTAGGTAGGTTAGGGTTAGGTAGGTTAGGTTAGGTAGGTTAGGTTAGGTTAGGTTAGGTTAGGTTAGGTTAGGTTAGGTTAGGTTAGGTTAGGTTAGGTTAGGTTAGGTTAGGTAGTAGGTAGGTTAGGTTAGGTTAGGTTAGGTTAGGTTAGGTTAGGTTAGGTTAGGTTAGGTTAGGTTAGGTTTAGGTTAGGTTAGGTTAGGTTTAGGTTAGGTTAGGTTAGG
>OY292457.1:0-10000 GCA_958496255.1 Camptogramma bilineatum
TAACCAACCCTAAACTAACCTAACCAACCTAAACCCACCCCACCCCACCCCACCCCACCCCACCACCACCCCACCCACCCACACCACCACCCACCACCACCCCACCCCCACCCCACCCACCCCACCCCACCCCACCCACCCACCCACCCACCCCCACCCACCCCACACCACCACCCCACCCCCCACCCCACCACCCACCACCCCACACCACCCCACACCCAACCACCACCCCCACCTACCAACCTCACCAACCAACCCCACCCACCTAACCAACCCACCAACCCACCCAACCCACCCACCACCCACACCAACCTACCTACACCTACACCACACCTACACCTAACCAACCTAACCACACCACCACCACCCACCCACCTACCCCACCCACCCTAACCTACCCAACCTACCCACCCTACCTACACCTCACCAACCTACCACTCCAACCTAACCTAACCAAACCTAACCCAACCTAACCAACCTAACCAACCTACCCTAACCTAACCTAACCTAACCTAACCTACCCTACCCTAACCTAACCTAACACCTAACCACCTAACCCTACCTAACCTAACCTAACCTAACCACCCTAACCTAACCTAACCTACCTAACCTAACCTAACCTAACCTAACCTAACCTAACCTAACCTAACCTAACCTAACCTAACCTAACCTAACCTAACCTAACCTAACCTAACCTCACCTAACCTAACCTAACCTAACCTAACCTAACCTAACCTAACCTAACCTAACCTAACCCTAACCTACACCTAACCTAACCCTAACCTAACCTAACCTAACCCTAACCTAACCTAACCTAACCTAACCTAACCTAACCTAACCTAACCTAACCTAACCTAACCTAACCTACCTAACCTAACCTAACCTACCTAACCTAACCTAACCTAACCTAACCTAACCTAACCTAACCTAACCTAACCTAACCTAACCTAACCTAACCTAACCTAACCTAACCTAAACCTAACCTAACCTAACCTAACCTAACCTAACCTAACCTAACCTAACCTAAACCTAACCTAACCTAACCTAACCTAACCTAACCTAACCTAACCTAACCTAACCTAACCTAACCTAACCTAACCTAACCTAACCTAACCTAACCTAACCTAACCTAACCTAACCTAACCTAACCTAACCTAACCTAACCTAACCTAACCTAACCTAACCTAACCTAACCTAACCTAACCTACCTAACCTAACCTAACCTAACCTAACCTAACCTAACCTAACCTAACCTAACCTAACCTAACCTAACCTAACCTAACCTAACCTACACCTAACCTAACCTAACCTAACCTAACCTAACCTAACCTAACCTAACCTAACCTAACCTAACCTACCTAACCTAACCTAACCTAACCTAACCTAACCTAACCTAACCTAACCTAACCTAACCTAACCTAACCTAACCTTTTTTTTTTTTTTTTTAACCCAGTAAAAATCCTTTATGGATACCACCCGCCCCGGGGGGAGCGGAGTGGTTATGTGGGAGTCTCCGCCAGAGTGGCGGCATACCCACTAAAAAGTCTGGGGGGTTCCCTCTTACGCCATAGTGCCGGGGCTATGGGTACGCTTTCGCATTCTTCCACGGCCCCGACGGCGTTGGCCCTGAAAAGGGCCCCCTCTCGGTTGACGTTAAAACGTCCCGCCACATCCTCTCCGTGAGAGGAGAGGGGGGGCGCGCAGAACCTCAGCACGCGCCCCACCTCATGGGGGCCATACGCGGACGGTTACACCCCCCGGTGCCACCGCCGCGGCCACACCACCGCTGCGGGAAGGGTTTACGAGCGTACACCTCCGCAATACCTGCCCGCAGCATCAATTTTTATTGAGGTTTTCTTCCTCGCGGCCCGGGCAACACCAGCCTAGGCCCTCGGTCCCACTAGGGCCCCGGTAAACAGGGCCCCTACTAGAGCCCATACTCAGTGTGGGATAACGAGATACGCCAGCTGCGGGAAGGGTTTACCAGCGACACCTCCGCTGTACCTGCCCGCAGCGTCAATTTTTTACCGAGGTTTTCTTCCTCAAGACAGCATCCCCCTTTCTGCCAGGCATACTCGGGGGAGCTTTCCCTCTTTAAACCCCCCCCCCCAGCAACAGCTCATGCCCGACCCAACAACCATCACCCCCGAATTCCAAAAACCCGCCCCCGACCCCCCCCAACCCCCCCAAACAACCCCAGCCAACCCCCCTTTCCCTCCCCCCCTGTGGCCTTAACTGAGTCTATTTAAGTAAATAGACCAGTAAGACCACAACCCGACAAAACCCCTCCTCCCAAGCCTATCCCACCGACACGTCCTGAAAAGGACGATGTCGGCGCCTGTGGTTTCTGTTGCGTCTATTTCTGAAGGAAATAGACCAATAACAGGCGGCACCTCGTGAAGGAAGTAACCACAGACTTGCCTTGGGGATCATCACGACTGTTGCGCTCTCCCCCCAAGACCAAACGCCTCCTTACCCGCGAACCCCTGCGGCGTAAGGACGGCCCTGAGTTTGTCCAAAACCGGAGCTAGGCAAAACCAACTATTAATGGACAAACCCAGGACCCGCCCAACCTAACCTAACCTAACCTAACCTAACCTAACCTAACCTAACCTAACCTAACCTAACCTAACCTAACCTAACCTAACCTAACCTAACCTAACCTAACCTAACCTAACACCTAACCTAACCTAACCTAACCTAACCTAACCTAACCTAACCTAACCTAACCTAACCTAACCTAACCTAACCTAACCTAACCTAACCTAACCTAACCTAACCTAACCTAACCTAACCGGTGAACCAATAGATATCAGAGAGACATATATATACCAAATCATACCTATACAATAGTACTTTGATAATTTATAAAACATACGTTTAAATATATACGATAACACCTTCAAAAAAAATAAATAGTGCAAAAAAGTGACTCACTGTAATCACGAAAAGTGGCAATTATAGTACATTTTGGATTTCTTTCGGCCTAGAAACAAATCCAAGCATAACTTTTTACTGGATCAACTTTTTCGGGATTTTCTTAGGAATTCGTGTTGTGGGAAGCCATGGCACCATCCCCCGCTGAAACTCCGCCCCTGCCAGCTTCCGCGGAGGAAGTAAAAGACTTGGAAACTTTTTCAACATCGGTCGGAAAATTAGTGTCTTGCATTAACACGGCAGTAAATGAGGGAAAGAGTGTGACGGCGTCCAACAAGCGTCTCATCAGCGCCGCAGCCGAGGAGATACGGAGAGCAACTAGATTGCTCTCAACTCTCGCCAGTATCTCACCGGCGGCGACTTCAATGGGACCCTCTGAAGCGGGCCCTTCTAGCGGTCTTACCCGGGACATTGTCGCCTGTGTCCGGGAAGAAATCCGTGGGGAAATGGCCCAGCTGAAGAGCTTGGTCGTCTCACAAACTCGAACATACTCCCAAGCTGCTCGTGGAGAACCAGCACCTTCTCAAGCTACTCCTCGCCCCGTTCCACCACCAACCGCGTCTAAAACCAAACCAGCAATCATTATTACACCCAAGTGTGAAATAAAGTCAAAACAGGACTCCATTGAAGCTTTTAAAAAGAGCATCAGCTACAGAGCTTCTACATACGCACCAGCTCGCGTGCAGGCTGTGTCCAACGGCAAACTGCGCGTAGAGTTCGATAGCTCTGATCAGCTTGAGGACACTCTGAAGCGCCTCTCGAACTCCGAAAAAGTCAGTGCAGAACCCGCTCGCAAACTGTGCCCGATGGTTATTCTCAAGGGGATATCCAGGGATGTTCCCTCTGAGGAAATCGTCGGCATACTGAAGGCACAAAACAGGGAACTCACTGACATAATCGAAACCGATGACGATTTGCGCCTACGCTTCAAAAGGGACAACCGAAGCCCCGCATTCTACAACGCGGTTTTCTTGGCGCGCCCACGTGTCTATCGAGTTATGATGGACATGGTCCGGGTAAGCCTCGATCACCAGCGCGTTCATGTGGACGACTTTAGTCCATTTATCCAGTGCCACAAGTGTCTTCAATTTGGACATATGAAGTCCAAATGCTCATCCACAGCCGCTTCCCCTTGCGCTCACTGTGCGGCCACCGGACACAGCATAGATAGCTGCCCACTCCGTGAAAAAACCCTCACAGCGAAGTGCATCAATTGCACGTCGCATAATGATAAATTCAAGACCAAGTTCGACACCAGACACCGCGCCAATTCAGACAGTTGTCCTAGACTGCGCGTGATGAGAGATAAAATTCTCAGCCGTGTCGACTACGGATTCTAATAAATCATGTGTTAATTTTAAGGTTCGTATTTAGTATATTTTGTATATATCTTTATTTTCTATATATTTGAAGAAAAAAAAAAAAAAAAAAAAAAAAAAAAAAAAAAAAAAAAAAAAAAGTTATATATATATTCTGGTAATAAGAATATTTGTAATGATTGGTCGCATAGGCAGTCATGCATTTAATGTATGTTCTCAGTGAACAGTCATATTAAACTTTGTGAAAAGATGTGAATCCGGGCCGAGTATCTAATCGCACGGTCCGGATTTAATATCTTCATTCTATGTAAATTGTGAATTATACTGAAAAAGTGTTTAAATAATATATTTTAAGAATAATATTCATTATTACTAATTTTACTATTCAAACTGATTCAAGCAACTTAAATTAATAATAGTATATTATATTAGTAAAAGATATTTCATGTAGGTAGTTCATGTATAGAAACATGTTCTCGGTAAAACATCTTAAATAATTAAAATTGTAAAAGATTTGAATTCGGGCTGAGTATCCAATAGCACGGTCCGGATTCAAAATCTTTATTTTATTAAATTGTGTTACAATATAAAAACTTATATAAATAACTTTCCTTCATAAAAATAATGTAATGTTCTGTTCCACGAGGGCCTTTAGTCGGATCGAGTATCCAATAGCACGATTCGGCTGAAGTACCCTTAAAAGTGAAAACTAGAAATAAGTGTAAAAAATTTAAACAGTGAGCGCTAAAATTTTAAAATTGTGAACCAAATAAGAAAAAAAAAAAAAAAAAAAAAAAACCTAACCTAACCTAACCTAACCTAACCTAACCTAACCTAACCTAACCTAACCTAACCTAACCTAACCTAACCTAACCTAACCTAACCTAACCTAACCTAACCTAACCTAACCTAACCTAACCTAACCTAACCTAACCTAACCTAACCTAACCTAACCTAACCTAACCTAACCTAACCTAACCTAACCTAACCTAACCTAACCTAACCTAACCTAACCTAACCTAACCTAACCTAACCTAACCTAACCTAACCTAACCTAACCTAACCTAACCTAACCTAACCTAACCTAACCTAACCTAACCTAACCTAACCTAACCTAACCTAACCTAACCTAACCTAACCTAACCTAACCTAACCTAACCTAACCTAACCTAACCTAACCTAACCTAACCTAACCTAACCTAACCTAACCTAACCTAACCTAACCTAACCTAACCTAAGGTTAGCATTAGTTAAGTTAGATTAATATATATACATATACACTTAATTAGACCTAAGTACTATTATTTACAACTTTTACAAACTTTTATTTCACGCTAGGTACTAAGTTTTATATACAAACGGACGTGTTCTCCGACAAAATGTATGCCGGACTCCGAACACCAGTCAAGAGGAATTACTTGGCTGGCGGCGCCATTAAATCCGACCCTTGTAAAACCCCACCCAAAATGGACCAAGCTGAACCCTCACAGGAAGCAGGTCCATCCACGCAGACAACGAATGTGAGGAAAAGCGTGGGCCAGTGGGAGATTGCCAGAGACAAGACCTTCACCTCGAAGCAGAAAAATTCACCAACTCCTCCGGAGAAGGAGGACTCGACGGCTCCACCAAGGCCAAAATCGACGGCTGCGCCCTCGCGGGCAGGGAAACCGGCAGCGCGAAAGCAACCAATGGAGACCGTCGAAAGCCCGCCAGCTCCGGAGAAACCGGAGAAGTATGGACCTAAGACACAAGAGGCGAGGGCTTGTTTGATGAAGGCAAAGTCTAACCTCAATAATGCAAGGTCCCTCAAGGGGGAAATCAAAACCGCTGCCTTCCAGGCTGTGGAAAGGCTGTACCAGCTGGTCAAGGAGTTGGAAGAAACGGTTGCCCCCGGGAAATCGACCCCGGACAACCCACCGGCAGATAGGAAAGGACAGGAAGTACCAGAAGCCACCACTAGTAAGGAGAAGAGCAATGAGGTAAATGACCTCAGCAGGAAAATAGAAGAGCACTGCAAACTTCTCAGGGAAAACCACGACACAATGGAGAGCCTAAGACTGGCAATGGAGAAACAGAAGGAGGTACTGGAAAAAACCACATACGCAAGCATCGCGGCGGGCCTACCCAGGAGGCAGACCACCGAGCATGCGGCGTTGCATTCCGTTGTGGTCTCTTCCAAGGACGAGACAGAGACGGGGGAAGAGGTACTTAGCAGGATAAGGGTAGCCGTGAATGCTAAGGAAGGGGACGTAAAGGTGGACAAGATAAGGAAGGCGAAGGACCGGAAGATCATTATCGGCTGCAGAACTGAAGAGGAGAGGGAGAAAGTCAAGCAGAAGCTCAAGAAGGCAGAGTCCCACCTGAATGTTGAGGAGATCCAAAATAAGGACCCTCTTTTGATCCTCAAGGATGTCCTCCAGGCTCATAGCGATGAGGACATCATGAGCGCACTGAGGAATCAAAATGGAAGCATATTCCGAAACCTCAACAAACAGGAGGACCGAGTGGAAATTCGGTATAGGAGGAAAGCCAGGAACCCCCACCTGTGTCATGTGGTTTTGAAGGTGTCTCCGAAGATTTGGAACCTGATGACCGAAGATGGAGAAGTCCACATTGACCTCCAAAGAGTGAAGGTCTCAGATCAGTCTCCATTAGTGCAGTGTTCGCTGTGCCTGGGCTATGGCCACGGCAGGCGACACTGCAAGGAAACTATTGAGAAGTGCAGTCACTGCGGGGGGGCACACATGAGGGCAGACTGTGCAGACTGGCTCGCCGGGACAGCGCCCTCATGTTGTAACTGTATGCACGCAAAATTGGACTCAGTAGAACACAACGCCTTTAGCCAGGAGTGTGCCGTGAGAAGGAAGTGGGATGCACTGGCACGGGCCTCCATAGCGTACTGCTAAGGGCGTGCCTCAAGGAAATCCTAGAGCAGTCAACAACGAAGTCCGAACCAAGCCCTACCAAGTACTCCAAGCCAACCTGCAGAAAATGGAAACCGCAACCGACGAACTCATGGTGGAAGCGGGAAAGAGGAAGACAGACTTCGCGTTGGTCCAAGAGCCTTATGTGGGTGGGATAAGGGAAATGAAGCAATACAAGGGAGCAAGGGTCTTCCAAAACACTGACCACGGAGAAGGGACCGTTAAAGCGGCGGTAGTCGTTTTTAACCAAGACCTGGACGTCATACGGTGCCCGGAACTCACTACGAACAACATCGCAGTAGTGAGGATCCGAACCAGTGTATGGGAGATAACGGTTGTTTCATTTTACTTTGAACCCGATCCCACACCTATAGAGCCCTACCTGGAACAGATGAAGAAGGTGGTAGACCGTGTTGGACCAAGAGGGGTGCTCATAGGAGGAGACGCGAACGCAAAGAGTACTTGGTGGGGCAGTACCATCATAGACAGCAGAGGTGAGGACATGTCGGGCACTCTCGAAGAAATGAGCTTGCAGGTACTGAATCAAGGCGACACCCCTACCTTTGACACCATTAGGGGTGTAACCCGGTACACCAGCCACCCGGACGTAACCGCCTGCTCTATTGACATGCTCGACCGAATAGACGGATGGAGAGTGGCGGACGACCTCACATGTTCGGACCACAATGGTATTTCTTTTAGTATAGCGCTAAAAAGAGCAAAAGGCATAAACATAAGCAGAACAACACGACTCTACAACACAAAAAAGGCTAATTGGAGCCAGTTTCATGAGAAACTGGCCCAATTAAAAATAGATAAACAAATAAACAAAATAGAAATAGACAAAATAGCAGATAAAGTAGAACTAGAGAAAGCAATAGACAAATACACACAAGCAATAACACAAACATGCATAGACACCATGCCCAAAAAGAAAGCAAAAGAAGTACTTACCCCACCGTGGTGGTCCGAAGAACTCGAGGAGATGAAGAGGAAGTCCGTCACTCTGAAGCGTCGAATCAGGTGCGCAGCGCCGGTCCGAAGAGCCAAAGTAGTAGCCGAGTACCTGCAAGCAAAAGAAACATTTCTAACAGAGGCTAAGAAGGCCCAAATACAGAGCTGGAAGGATTTCTGTGGAAAACAGGATAGGGAAGGGGTTTGGGAGGGAATATATAGGGTCATTGGAAGAACCACGAAGCGGCAGGATGACGTACCACTCGTCAAGGATGGCGTGCAGCTTGATCCGAAAGAATCAGCCAAGATCCTTGCAGATGTGTTCTACCCGGAGGACTCCGAGACTGGGGAAAACGCTGACCACCAGGAAACCAGGAAGAAATCAAACCATGTAAATGACAGGGTCTATGATGAACATCATGACCCACCATTTACGGCTCAAGAACTACTCACAGCGGTGGAAAGTTTTAACCCCAGAAAAGCCCCGGGAGTGGATGGCTTTACAGCCGACATTTGTAAGCACGCAATCGAAAGTGATCCGGAAGCTTTCCTCAGTCTGGCAAACAAATGCCTGGCTCTCTCCCACTTCCCGATCGCCTGGAAGGAGGCAATCGTGGTGATCCTGAGAAAGCCAGGCAAAGATGACTACACGAATCCTAAATCTTACAGGCCTATAGGACTATTGCCAGTTCTGGGGAAGATTTTGGAAAAGATGCTGATAGGACGTGTCAAGTGGCACCTCATTCCAAAAATGAGCGCTCGCCAGTACGGCTTTATGCCAAAGAAGAGCACCGAGGACGCCCTCTATACCCTGATAAACCACATACGCGGAAAGCTGATACAGAAAAAGTTAATTACCATGATCTCACTGGATATAGAGGGCGCCTTCGACAGCGCATGGTGGCCTGCAGTCAAAGTCCGGCTGGCTGAAGAAGAGTGCCCGGTGAACCTTCGTAGACTCGTGGACAGCTACCTGCAACATAGAAAGGTTAAAATTAGATATGCGGGAGAAGAACATGAAAAGGCCACGAACAAGGGATGCGTGCAAGGATCAATAGGGGGACCGATCCTCTGGAACCTCTTGCTGGACCCACTATTGAAGGGCCTAGAAGAGCGAGGTGACTACTGTCAGGCTTTCGCAGACGACGTGGTCCTCGTTTTTGATGGGGACACTGCCCTCGATGTCGCGCGACAGGCAAATGCCGCCCTCGCCTATGTTCAAGGGTGGGGAATCAAGAATAAACTAAAATTTGCACCACACAAAACCAATGCTATGGTTCTCACTCGGAAGCTAAAATACGATACCCCACACTTGAACATGGGCGGGGTCGCCATCAGCATGATGGATGAGTTTAAGGTCCTGGGGCTAATAATAGACAGGAAGCTAACTTTTAACAGCCACGCTGCATATATATGTAAAAAGGCTCTGAACATATATAAACAGCTGTCTAGAGCCGCCAGGACCAGTTGGG
The DNA here is from genome assembly GCA_958496255.1 of Camptogramma bilineatum. Classification (NCBI taxonomy): domain Eukaryota; kingdom Metazoa; phylum Arthropoda; class Insecta; order Lepidoptera; family Geometridae; genus Camptogramma; species Camptogramma bilineatum. The sequence continues at coordinate 9,607 of OY292457.1, forward strand.
GCCTCCACCCAGAAATCATACGCACCATATACAGAGCGGCAGTGGAACCCATCATAATGTACGCGGCTAGTGTCTGGGCACCAGCAACAGAAAAAATCTGTATTCAGAAGCAGTTGAATGCGGTCCAACGGGGGTTTGCTCAAAAGCTAACGAAAGCGTACCGCACCGTCTCTCTGAACTCAGGACTGGTGTTGGCCGGAATACTCCCACTAGACCTCAGAATACAGGAGGCAGCTGCCCTGTATGAGGCCAGGAGGGGGATGTCCGTGCCGACTCTTAGAGACAGAGAGGTGGAGCGGCTCGTCCCGTATGCTCAAACCAAGCACCCGTCGGAGCGCATTGAGCTAGACTTCATCAGCCTGTCGGATCAAAGCCTGGTAGACACACACAGTAC